>UELX01000105.1:0-42506 GCA_900480035.1 Eupelmus urozonus | reverse complement strand
AACATTGAATATTTATTGTATAACGTTGTAGGTTTATATTTAGTGGCTAATTCAGTGAAATAAGCCAACATAACATCTCCTGTGATATCTTTTATATTATTCGTGTTTTTCCATTCTATAAAAGCATCATACACAGTCCAATATACTTTTTGCGATTTCTGAGGAAGGGAGTCAACACTAACATTATCGGTGGTTTTATACATCTCCGATGATGTATAATCGTAATCGTCATCGGCCAAAACATCTTTTTCAATATCATCATTATGTAACAACATATCTTCAGCATCAGTTTCTTCAGTAAATTCTTGCTTGAGTGTAATTTCTTCGATTCGTCGTAATTGACCATGTTCAATTGGTTCTTGTATATGCATCCCTCTTCTGTCATCTTCTTCACCTGATTCTATAAGAAGTACATCTAAAACAAAAAATTTGAGCTAATATTAGTTAAATATTTTTTTAGTATAAATTATAATTATTGCTGTGCAGTATTATATTATTTTTAATGTTCATTAAAAATTAGTTTTCTTAATATTAAATAAATGGTAGGAAATGGTGTCAATAATTCTTTATAAATACATTTATTAATTGTAAGACTCATGAATATGCATTTAAAGTCACAATCATGTTTATTAAATATATACAAAATATTACATCTAAATTTGATCAATTTATCTTTAATTTTACTAATTAAGATATTATTTTATCTTCATTAATAATTTTTCTAGGCTAACTTATTTGAGTGAGAAACTATAGTAACCCTTTTAAAATAGTATTAATAAAGTTTTCTAATAGTATAAAATTCTTTTAAATATAAATAAAACCATAAATATTCAAATAAATATGATTAAAACATATATTTCAATCGCGATTCTACTGATATAATCACTTATGGGCCTAAAATTTATTAATTGTTTTCTA
The DNA here is from genome assembly GCA_900480035.1 of Eupelmus urozonus. Lineage (NCBI taxonomy): Eukaryota > Metazoa > Arthropoda > Insecta > Hymenoptera > Eupelmidae > Eupelmus > Eupelmus urozonus. Next base: position 41,588 of record UELX01000105.1, on the reverse strand, counting down.
TATTAACGAGATGTCATAGTCCTTGCATTAATGTATATAAATTATACATTTTTTTACTATTAAATAATAGTATTACCCTATGAAAAAAAACTTTCTCACGTTCTTTATTTCCCAATACATATTACTGAAATTTTAACGAAATTTTTTGGTATACAATCTTATTTAGCAGAACTAAATATAATTCATTTCAATCGCATACACATTCACACACGCATGTACAAAATTAAAAGTGTTGAAAATAATTTTGACGCCACCGCGTGTAAATAGGTCAGTCAGTACATGTTCGACTTTTATAACTGCTTTCATTAAAATATTTATTGATGCTTCAATATACTTTAGCTACTATTGTAGATTAACGTCTACTGAGATCTCCTCAATCTGTCATTGTGACGCCTAGGACAAAATGTAAGCAAATTTTAAAATTATACTAAAAAATATAAATAAGATTCGTACTTATAAATTATTATTATACCTTGACACACAAGCAACGTTGCTGATTATTCTCGAAATGCCAATATACATCTCTGGATTTGGTAGTTTAAGATATTGTGCTATTTCTCTGGGCATTGTACCAAAACGATTTTTTCCAAGAGGCTGATTGAGACACTTATTCTTTCTGTATGCCAAAAAAAATCGATCAACAGTTACATTTTGAGGACGCAATGCTTGATAAGCTTTAACTAATCGAACTGGTTCACCCTCAATGTAAAATTCTCTTGAAGTCTTACTATCTGGATCTCTTAATATAATTTTCATAATTTCACCGTAATCTATGACTTCATTAACAGTGAGTTTAACTAGTTCACCATGTCGACACGCTCCGTATATACCAAAAATCAAAGCAACCTGCAAATATCAGAATAATACACTGCTTATTAAAATAAATATATAATAGTATATTATGCATCACGGGAGTGTAAAGTCGCAGATTATTCCCGTGGGTGGGTTTGCTTGAGTAATTCCCCAAGGGAATAATCGGCTTTACTCTAGAGGTGCAATAATGTTTTATTTCCGACTTGACTGTAAAGCAACTAATTAAAATTAGATTAAAAATAAATTTAATTCAATTTTTGTCCAGCTTTTTGCTTCAATAAAGTGGCTTTTACACGTGAGTCGGAAATAATAGAAATTAAATATGTTTACAAAATTCCAATGTCATATTTACCTTAGTAGCTAAGTAAAGTTCATCCGGAGCTTCGTACAAAAATTTTTTTATTTCATCTGGTGTTAATACTTTTGACTTTTTTGCTTCGTAGCCACTATAGTTCTGTTTTAAAAAGTTCAATAATTCTTCACAATCTTCAAGTTTCATTTTGTGTTTGATTTGTATTGTAGTTCTCAATATTGAATATTTACTGTAGAGTGTAGTGGGTTTATATTTAGTGGCTAATTCTTTGAAATAAGTCAACATTACATTCCCCGTAATATCTTTTATTTTATTCGTGTTTTTCCATTCCATAAAAGCATCATACACATTCCAATATGAATTTTGAGATTTTTGAGGAAGCGAGTCAACACTAACATCTTCGGTTCTGTAGACTTCCTGCGATGTATAATCAAAATCATCCTCAACGATAATGTCTTTTTCAATATCATCACTGTTTAACGATATTTCATCAGCTACAAATTCATCCTTAATTGTAACTTCTTCAATTCGAAAATCTTGAATATCTTCAATCGGTTCTTGTTTTAGGGGAAGACACGACTCTTGTTCTTTATCTCCAGTAAAACTATTCCTGATCTCATCTTCTTCATCAGATTCAATCAGAATAACATCTGAAATAAATTGTTTAGTTAGTTTGGTATTATTTATCTCCTAAAATATGTAGTTTTTATATATAAAAATTTTTAGGAAATTAATTTTATTAAATTAATTTTATTAAATTAATTTTAAATAAACGCAAAGTGATCTCAAACCTAGGAAAAAATCGAAAATTATGTTTTTTTTTTAATTATTTTATTTTATAACATAATTATAATTAATTTATTACAAGATAATTATAATTGAAATCAATTTTTAAAATCAATATACATTCATTCACATAAAACGATTTTCAGACTTAAGAGTATGCATTCAAAACCACACTTACGTGTATTAAATGTATACTAAATATGATCTAAAAATTTGATTGTAGTAACTTTAATTTTATCATTTATGATAGGAATTTATATGCATTCTCTTTAACAAGTTCAAAAATTTTTACTTATTTCTTTCCAAAACTATTTAGCAACCCTGGTAAAAAATTGATCATATTCTGTTTAAAGTATTCCTACAACTTTTATATAATTGTGATTTTCAAAATTCAGCTCAGAATATGGTCAATTTTCCACCAGGAAACCTTCTCTAAGAAAGTGACGTATTAATTAACCACTATTTTATTAAAATTTTTATACGATACAGGCAGCATATCAGGCTTTCATGTTATTTGAGTATGAGCAACTACTGATCTAGCATTTTTTCGAATATAAAATGAGATATTATTGGAAAAAATGTATAACCGTTTAAATAAATCAAAAACAATAATTTATTCCCGTTTCGATTGTGACAGGCATTTATAGATCTAAAAAGTAAACAAAATATTGCATTTTTTCCTGTAATGTATTTTGATAAAATCTGTAATCTATTACCTTTTTTACTATTTCAATCTATTTTTTTACATATCAAGACAAATATTTATTAAATTGTAAATTTTGTACTAATACAATGATTATGATGTGACATAAAAAGAAAATTTTAATAATTTTGTATTCAAAAAATATTTTTATTAATCTATTTATTTATATTTACAATTAGATGGGAACGATGACTCTTTACAGAAAAGATTAGTAGTCAGTGAATTTCAATAGCGTTTTCATTAATTGATTTACAAATTAAAGCCAGTAGGATTGACAGACTTTTAGCGATTAAATCTAATTTGTCTGATTTTACAAAGATTTATAATATTAGAGCATTATCCATTCGTAATATTTAATATTTTGTACATATATTTAATATATAATTTTGTAGTAGATAATTACAATTTTATTTATATAGAAGGAAAATCTATAAATATTCTTTGATAATATATTAATATTATTCGAATTTCGATTTATTTAATAATACTTCATTATGATAATAAATTAAATGTCTTTTGTACATGTGAAGAGTCAATACTAAATGAACTAAATCTAATCTTGACTTTTTAGATTCTAGTTCATTATTAGTGTTTGATAATTTCGCACTAACACCGTTCATTACTAGAAGTAAGTGTTACAAATTGATTTGCTTTCTTGCGCCGCAACATTGATGTATGCAAAAATTAATAACGCTTTTTATAAATCATCAGAAAATAATCCCTTACTTTAAAAACTCACATCGATCCTTTGCATAAGAGATTCTTTTATATGATTCGCTCAAATATCAACATCGCAGATGAGCCAATGTAAGCATTTTTCGATACATTTTGCTTCCGATTCATTTTTCATACAAAAACTTTTCGAATAAAGTTACAGTTTACAGTACCTAATTTAACTAATCTCTAGTTACACACATTTTCACACCCGCTTACGCAAAATTCAAAACGCTGATAATACTTTTGAGGTTTAGGGCCTCAGAGTATAAGTAGATCAGTCAGTATAAGTTTATTTGCATAGAAGAGAGCAGAAAAGAAAAAACTTAAAAAATATTTCTCATTGACTTCCTTTGCGATTACAACTGCTTCACTTGAAAATAAGATCTATTGATTCCTCAATAAATCCTTCAGCCACTATTACAGATTTTTGTCTACCGACTCATTCTAAATCTGTCGCTATAATACCTGAGCCAAAAATATGAAAAAATTTAAAATTTGTATCGAGGAATATAAAATAAAGTTAGTACTTATATATTTATGTTATACCTGGATCCGGACGTAACGTTACTGATCTTCGAAATGCCAGTATACGTCTCTGGACTTGGTAATTTAAGAAATTGAGCTACTTCTTTCGGCATTGATCCAAATTTATTTTTGCCCAAAGGTTGATTAAGACACTTATTCTTTCTGAATGCCAAAAAGAATCGATCTAAAGTCGCCATTGGCGGTCGAAGTGATTGATAAATTTTAACTAGTCGAAGTGGTTCACCTTCAATGAAAAATTCTCTTGAAGTCTTATTATCGGGATCTTTTAATATAACTTTCATAATTTCACCATAATCTATAACTTCGTTACATTTTAGTTTGATTAATTCTGTACGTCGACATGCTCCATATAAACAAAAAATTAAAGCTACCTAAAAATTAATATTATGTAATTTATTAAAATCAATGTAGACAAAAAATAAATTGATAAATTGCTATAAATTTTTATAATGTACCTTTGTAAGTAGGTACGTTTCATCCGGAGCATCAGTTAAAAATTTTTTTACTTGATCTGCTGTTAATGCTTTTGTCTTTTTTACTTCATAACCACTATATTTCTCTTTTAAAAAATTCAACAACCCTTCAAAATCTTCAATTTTAATTTTGTGTTTGATTTGTATTGTAGCTCTTAGCATTGAGTATCTATTATAAAGTGTTGTAGGTTTATATTTTGTTGCTAATTCACCGAAATAAGCCAACATAACATCTCCTGTGATATCGTTTATTTTATTCGTGTTTTTCCATTCGATAAAAGCATCATACACAGTCCAGTATACTTTTTGAGATTTGTGTGGAAGCGAGTCAACACTAAAATTTTCTGCTGATGCTGATAACTCGGGAGATGTGCATTCAAAGTCTTCCTCGGCAAAAACATCTTTTTCCATTTCATCTTTAATGTTTTCTGGATTAATAAAAATTCCTTGAGTTTCATACTTATCATCATTGTACTCTTGCTTAACTATGATTTCTTCGATTCCCCGGTCTTGAAGATGTTCAATTGGTTCTTGTTTTATAAAGACGCCGGCCTCTCTATTTCCAGGAAAATCTTTCAAGCTTACATCTTCTTCATCTGAATCAATGATAATAATATCTGAAACAAAGTATATTTAGATAGTATTAGTTATACAAAAAAATAGGAGATTTATAATGCTCATCTATAATTAATTTTATGGAATAATTTTTAAATTAAAATAAAGGTGATCATAGTAGTTAAAAATTGTATAAAAAATCTTTCCCCGCGTTACTGTAGAGAGGGCAGAAATTTTATTCTTACTCTTTGAGCAGATGGGATTCCTAATTTTTTATTTTTAAAATTAAAGATGATTAAAATCCAAGTCATATTTAGTATAAATATATTTATGTATATTCAATAATTGACATACTTATAAGTACACATTCAAAACATTCGTCGACATTCAATTACGCGTTCATAATTAACAACATACCAATAAAGTAAATATGTACAAATACTTGTAAAAAAAAATTTTATGCAATTGTATTAATAGTAATTTCATTAGTTGTTTTAGCAATTTATCTTCATTCTTTTTAAGACTCTTGAAAGCTTTGACTTATTTATGCCGGAAACTATTGCAGCCTTTCGCAAAGACATTCCGGTATTCATCAGTTCTATTGCTTTATTTAAATTTTCTGGTGGTACAGGCAGCATCATTCTTCCCCGACGTTTACTTATAGGTTGTAGATGACCTGAAAATTTAGAGTTAATTTTTTAACTTTTATCAGTGTTTGTAAAAAATTCTTTGGCAGATACTATAACGTAATTTTAAATTATACAACAAGGGCGACAACTGACGTTTATAATAAAATTAAAAGTTATTTTAACAGAAAATAAAATTTTCAAAAAAAGTAGTTCAATATGTCCTCTTTTTATGACTAAAAATGGCTATTTTCTTCATTAAATCATGATTAAAATAGATTTATTAACCTATAATGTAAATAAGGGAAGTCTAGGAAACATTTAAAAACTCGGCTTCTTTTTCCATAGATACCACTTTTAAAGTTGATAAAGTGATCATAATAATTAAAACAGAGATAAACTACTATATACAACAAAGCAAAATTGCTAGCTTGTGATTACTGAAATCTATCCGCGGGAAAAATTTTCGATTTTTTACCCTTGTTGCATAATATACCGTAATTTTTCAAAAGTTTTTCTCTTAATTAAAAACAGATATTTAGCCTACTTGGTTCTACTTCATAGACTGGTGCTTCAGGCTGATAATCTTGCAATGTGTAGTCATATTTGTATTCTGCAACAAAAACTAAAAGATAAAACATTAAATTTTCTACATCTGGGATATCTTGCGACATTTTACTAGTTACTGTGTAATTATAATTAAAATACTTAAGTGGAGATTGCAAAGAAAATGCAAGATCACATATTAATAAAACTCTAATGCAAAAACATTTTATTTATTTATCAAGAATGACGTTCATTAACTCACTTAATGAAACGTTTTTCACAAAAAGCGCACAATATTAAACAAAATTATGCGCTTAACAAAGTTATAATTAACCATTATCTGCTTCTTCGTACATTGCACGTTCTTCTAACAAAAAAAAAATATAATACGTTTCTACAATCATTACTACAAAAACAATAACACGCATCACTGATCAATTTCTAGTTTGACAGTGGCCACGAAGCTACCGCCGGCGTTCCAACGCTGCTGGGACTTGATGCGTTGAAGCGTCGATTTGGTGATGCCGAATTTCTCAGCAGCTTTTCTGAAGGACATGCCTTGATTCAGTGCTGTCAGCGCTGCCTTCATTGTCTCCAGAGGCACTGGTTTTGCCCGTCTGCATCGGCGACGAGGCTGTTGGTTTCCTGCGAAACAAAAAAGAAGGACGCAACGTGCTTCGTGAAAATTAATAATGTGAGACTGGAGACCGGAAAATGAAGCAGTCTTTGCATCAAAATTTATTTCTGTAATATCGAGACCCAGTCTAAAGTTTGGAAAAGGCACTTGAGGGTTTCGAAAAATCTGGATGCAAAGCAAACCTTATCCACATACCAAGGGTGAGTTGTTAGAACCCCAAGGAAAATTTTGATAAAAATTTATGTAAAAAGAATGAGGCGTGGGAGAAAAAGTCGAAAAACTCGAATCAGGTTAGAGGTCCAAAAACAAAATGAAAATGTGACAGTGCGTAACGAGTGATTTGTCTTCTAGGATGACTAAGTTTCTGATTCTAAGGGATTCTCATTCAGTTTTAAATTCACAAAAAACATCGAGCGTCGACGTAATGTAGGTCGAGATGTTTTCACTTGTACAATTCAAGTAGAAGTGAAAAAAAAAGATAGTACTAGCTGTAAATTATTATTGTGGAGTCAATTAAAAAATTTCATCAATAGATGTAAATACACACAAATAATCTAATATATATATATACATTATATTTTTTATATTATTAAAATAACGTTTGACAACAATTATATTTATTGAAGATTATATTTATTGAATTTATACAATATTAATAGAAAATAAAAACGGTTGATGGATAAAAAATTTTCTCTTCCTGCTATAGAGCCATCTGTATATAAAATTATGTAAACATTTTTTCGAATGAAACTCTTTTATCTTCTAATTTGTTGATGTCTAAGTATATTTTGAAGGAAAATATCCTTAATTTTTTAAGTCCTCTGCGCTTCCTGAAAAAAATAATTTTTAGTTAGTACTTGAATTAATTATGTAGTAAAGGAACCATGATTTATGAAACACTAAAAATAAGAAAATGTCCTTTGAAAAATTATTTCAAATAAATTACAAAAAAAAGGTAAATAAAAAAAAAGTAAATAAAAAATTACATCTAATAATTAACAAAATTAACCTATATAAAAAAACATATAAATATTTTTTTTAAAACAAAATGAAGCTTTAATAAATAGTTAATTTAAAATAGAAAAGCTCGTCAATGAATAATTATGGATGTGACTTGATGGTATTTTTTATTTACATGTATTTATTCAAAAAACTCGTAAAGGGAAACAGCGTTACATAGACACTTACTTGCGTAGTACTCGGTTTTTTGCTCACACAATTTTTAATGTTTATGGTTATGCATTAAGAGGTTGGGACTCTTGTCGAGTCGACCATACTATTACGGTTACGTCGAACATGCGAGAATACATGAGAGAGGTGTACAAATGTGTGCTTTGCGCAATTCGCATATAGGAATGCGAGCAGCAATTATCTGAAGGACAAGGGGCGCCTTACTATTGTGACCTTGCAAATCATTTTTAGGGAAAGAAATCATTTTCAATTGCAAATTTTGTTTTTTTAAGTTTTCAGTTCACAAAACATTTTACTACATTTATTAAAGTAAAAAAGTTGCTTTTTTCGCATTTATTACAATTTATTATTAATATCTTTTGCCTTAGAAAAAAGCATGGTTCTATAAAAAAAACATGTAAATTTAACTTTATAATAAAAATAGTTATTGCAACTTTATTTTTTAAGTAATTAATTAAACGTAATTTCTTTAATAAAGAAAAATCTATTTGCAAGGCCGAAGACGTATTATGCATGAGGATTACATCAGTACAATACTACGCTGTGATATGTGATCGGAGAATTTGAGAAATCTTCGTAAATCGAATCGAAGCACGACATTTGGTGCATTATGTCCTGTAAATGATTAAAATGTATGTGGCTATATTGTGTATTACAACTATGGAAAATAAAAAATAAAAACAAAACCTGGTTACATGTTCTGTAAATATGGCACTGTAAATCAATAATATGGCTCACTTAGTTTCAGTAAGAAATTACTTGAACTTAACTATTGTACGCTTTGTTAATTTTGATTTTAATAAAGCGTCGCTACTTTCGATTTTATAGTTTTTTTTTTTTTTTTTTAATTTTTCAGTAGGTCAAAAGATTCACGAAAATTTATGCAAATACCTTTTTGTTTACTTTTTTGCTTGTCAATGATATGCAAATACGTTGAACAAGTTTTTCACTTTTTATGTATACCTAAATATCGACGCTCTACCAAATATTTCGTCGAAATATATAATAGTGCAACTACAAAGAAGTATTGTATCATTTTTCATCGCCGAAAATTGTCAGATTAATCGCTTCTCATTCTTCGTTATAACGCTGTCACTTTATCATAATAATTTCCTCTTTTATTAACGGCATTCACTTTAACGGCTTCTTCTTATTCTTTTTAATCATTTTGCTTTTGAGGAACTTTTTTCATTGTCGCAAAAACGCGAGAGTAACTTTTCTACGTCGTGCTTATGATCACAGAAAAGAAATTAATGTAAAATTTGCATAAAAACTTAACGTAATATTTATAAGTTTATACTGAATAATCAAATTGTTATCTTAGAAATTTTATTGCCTTTTATAGTCAAAGAAGTATTTTAAAGGTATTATTTAAAATTTAATATTTTATTAATATCGATACAAAATATATTTTTCTAGTCAGTAATAATACCTGTGTGTGGAAAACATTGATTTTTCAAAGATAAAATTCGACTTAAGTTTCAATAAAACCTTAAATAATACACATATTTTTAATGCACTTTTGCACCAATTTTTCCGTGTGTGACTGCAGCCGCTAAGTGACGACCAAAAAATATGCGTTTTTGTGCAGCGCGATAAATATGCACTCCAATTTCATCTTATTCCACGCTTTTTAAATCTCATTTCAGACGATTAAAATTCGCATTTTTTTTTCAATGACTGCATGTGTTTATGGGTACACTTAAAGAAATCTTCTAATCAAGTTTCATTATTTTGATTTTCATTTTTATACTCCTTATATCTAAATACTGTATAGTTTATAATTTGCAATATTTTCAAATTAATTTTCTAATTTTTTTTTTTGAAATTGTCATTTGATTATCTTTGGTATACACTTTTGGTATAAAGTTTCTTATGCTTAAAAGTACAAAATATTATTTTTGTACTAAACTATCTTCAGAAAGATCATTTTGTTATCTAAATAATGGCTCTATCAACAAATGTTCTTATTACTCTTAAAAAAATCCTATATATATATTTAAAGATTTTATACAAATAACCATTCTAGTAAATAATTGATTATTTTGATTCGGCACAAAATATTTTTAATGAAAATTATTGACATTGGGTCCATCATTAAATTTCATTAAAATTTCTTATTCAGAAATTGAGCAACAAAAATTTTTTTAAGTCTTCATTTGATTGAAAATTTCTTCAAGTGTAAAGTTCGCCTTAATTTTAACTAGGTGATAAGCCTACCATCTTTTTACTGTTGCAGTGCATCAATATAATCATTCTAGCGTACGCAAATACACTCATACTTATTACATAGCAAACGTTTCTCCGTTTTCATTTTTTTCACGAAGAAACCTTAAGAACTAAGTCTTCGACTTAATCGGCACACTTTTAAATAAATATCAGACTATTCATCTATATCTTTCTTATTTTTTAATTTATCAGCACGCGGTAATCTTTGATACTTTTAAATTCATTCGATCAAGAATTGCACATTTTGTCAGACACTCAATCGAGTATTGAAAAATGAGTTGATACAAACTAAAACACATAACTATTTCAAAATCAAAAATATACTTCACACTAAAATTTAATTAAATCTACATATTGGTAAAATGACAACGGAATTAGCAAAAAGAATATGACAATTATAATATATAAAAGTTTCGTAAATAAAATTTTGTGAAATATCACTCTTTAATATTTAGATTAACATAAGAAATAATAAATATTTCTCGTAAAACACGCTTATCAAGTTTTTTTAAAGCTTAAGGACTAGTAAAATGCGCAATAAAAATGTCAGCCTCATTAATATAAAGCTATTCAAAGTCAACTACTTCTGATTGGTTCGTCTAAGCAAACCATCGAACTCAATACACATTTTTGTTTTTTGGAGCAAAAATAATGGTTTGATTTTTATCATTGTCGCATTTAGATTTGCTACCCTCTTTTAAAATGAATTTTATGATTTGAATTATATCGAAAAATATACAATTAATATTTACTTAATTAATATTTACTCGACATAATGATTAGATACTTAAAAAATAAATAGAATTATAGAGATTGTTCTGCTTTCTTAACTCAAGCAAACTTAAAAATATTTCGATAAGAATTTTAAAAAAGGCATTAACTTTAAGCGATTCACGTTTCAAAAATTGACTAGTAAATCAGTCTTTTTATCCTACAAACGATGTTAGTAAATGCAAACGTTAAAAAATATATTTTTGCTCCGAAAAAATTACGAGTAATGTAACATCTTGAATTCTTAATAATGCCTTAGATCAATGGATCTATTAACAAATTATATTGAATACAAAAAGTATATATATCTCTCACTAAATGCAGAATTTCATGTGAATAAAAGTACGTATTTGTACCAATAAAGCTTCGATGAATTGAAATATTTCTTTTGATTTGAACAAAAAATTCAATCACATAATAATCTTTATATCTAATCTCCTAAATTTTTGCGAATGAATATTCACCAATTGTACAAAAAACTTGGCCGCTGCAAATCTACATTTCCATTCAATGTCATAAACCCCAAAAACGTGAGTTGTGCTATTTTTTACTTAAAATAAAAAATATCCAATCCACCAGTCTCTCACACTCAAAACCAAAGCGCAAAATCTAATTTCAATTGTTTTTCGCGTATCCCAAGAAAAAGATCCCATCCAGAAACGTTCCGAAAAAACCTCGTCAACGTACCCTAGTAGAAAAGCTATCACTTTCACCCTATCCCTTGCTGTCGGCCTCTTTGGCATTTCGAAAATAGCTCTCGACCTCGTATAAAAGTGGGGCTTTCATCAACGGCGACGAAATCATTCGACCAGGGATACGCCACGCTTTACTCATTGTCTCCGCATCGGCTTTCTACATCAAAAACAAAAAAAAAAAAAAAAAACAATAGTCTAAGGACACCATCCAGAACCTGAGATAGCCTAGAGGAGCACGGGGCTGCGAATCGGCGAGGTCCGATGTAGTTGACGCAGTTGCGCCAACGCAGCAACAGCAGCGCTGGTAGCTGGCTCCGCTAGGCTGGGGGGCCTGTCCTACTTGATGTTGTGAACCGAGAGCAGGTGCTTGATGAAGCTCGCCTCGATGCGCGACCTGTACGGGCAGTACTGGCAGGAGAAGTGGGTCTCGCAGGTCACCATGCCGCAGCCCATCTTCAGGTGCTTGCGCAGGTTCGAGGCCCAGGAGTACATTTGCCCGCAGCGCGGACAGATGTGGAGCCGTGGCCGGACTATGGGGAACAGCGCCGATGGCTCTGGAAAAATAAAGGAAGCGAGCGAGCGCGAGGCGTTTCGCTGAGGTTAGATACGATGGCTTCGGTGGGTGCTGATGTTGCTTTGGAGGCTGCGGAAATGATGATGGATCGTTCAATGCTGTTTTAGGTCTTTTTAGAATGGATTTTAGAATTTAATCCATCATTATTTCGTGACCTCCAAAACACGATTCGTCTAATTAATTTTAAGGGTTATCGTCACTCACATTGGTTGGATCTCAATGAGTCAGCTTGGTCAAACGAACGACACAAAATGATTTCAGTAAAAAAAAATGTCTGTTGTGTATGTGTAAAGTGCACTAGCAGTCAACATCGATAAAATTCATGCCACACTGCAACTGTTGAACGGAGAAAAATTTGCATCTTGTGTAAGTTGTATGCGCGGTTATCAAAATAAAAATGATTTTCGGCCTGGACAAGCTTTCAAGACTGTTGACGGAAAAAAAAAGAAATGTAAAATAAAAACACTTATTAGCATGCAACCATTCCATGCTTCAATCGCAAGGTTTTAGTGTCTTTCGAGATTCTATATTATTCGCTAATAAGTGTATCAGTGAGGTCCTGAAAAGTAACTTTATAGGCGATATTAAAACATAGGAGCACAGGAATTTATATCATTATTAAAATCTTGAGCTATTAAAAAATTCATTGATTGTTTTTTCAAAACATTTTATTTACAAGTTAAAATATGCTCTTCCTTAAAATTTAAGAAAATCTTAAAAATAAAGAACCAACATTCTTCAAGTCATAAGAAAATTTTTCCACAATTTTCATTTCTAAATTGGTTTTTGATAATAGAAGAATTTCAAGGTAAACACAATCTTCACCTGAAAGAAATTGAAAATACATGTTAGTAAATAGTTAAATTAAATACTTAAAAACGTATACAAGATTAATGTTTTTAAAAACAATTTTTTTCATTGTGATCATCAATAAGTAGTAATAGTATGTTGAAAGGTTCTTTTTTTATTTATTTGCAACAATACGTAATTACTATATCTCATAAAAACCTTACGAGATAAGTACCATAAATTATGAAACATAAAATATTACAACATTAAATTACATTAAATTATCATCCCTAATTGATATAAAAATAACTTTGGTCGAATTTACATAAAATATGATAAATAATAAGGAACATTTAAAAAATTAGGCATCCTATATTCGAATAGAACTTTTTAGATAATACAACGGTAGGCACGCAAGAAAATACTTTTCACATTTTTAAGTAAAAAAATAAATAGTTAATGCTATAACTAAAAAATGTATAAAATCCATTTAAATACAAAATTTTAAGAAAATGGCTTTTTTATAAAATTTTTTTTAATAAAAACATTACTATGTTTAACACGAATAACCTAACAAAAATCGCTACTTAAAAAATAACATTGTGCATCCTCTTCATGTGCGAACGCATGCTAGTCTTGTGCTTCGTGCGCCTCGGGCAGTAAGGGCACACTATACTCGGCTCTTTTCCGCATTCTAATCTAAGATGAGTCGTCAAATTCCTGTACCAACGATAAACTTTGCCGCACTTGTCGCACGTGTAGTTCCCTGGTGCTGTGTTTTTGTGCGAAGTTTGTTGCTGGATAGCAGGATTGAAGTCTTGATTGAAGTTGGCTCGGTTTTCGAGGCGAATCCGCCGGAAGTCTGAAAAAGAAAAGATGATGATGTGTTAGTGAAGGATCTGAAAATACGTTGGAGAGCCTCGTATACGAACAATATAATTAGTTGTTTCTTTGATAGATTACCAACTAGATTGTCCATTCTAGTTGAATAATGCGGATATAAAAGTAGTAAAAAGTTTGATATGGTTATTCTATTTCTTTGCGAGTCTTTACCTTTCAATGGAGGTTGTGAAACAAAAGAAAGTCATCTTTATTGAGGTTTTATTTTATCAATATAATTTATTTAAAAAAGAATATCACCTGATGGTAACTATAGTACATTAATCTAGAGGTTGCACTAGCAGATGTAAATTATCTGAAATGCGATTGACGCTTTCACAATGTGGTAACTCGAGTATATATTACAATATTATTTCAGGTCGTGGTCATCTATGATTCTATGAACGGATCTAAGTCGTTGAGATATTGTGAAATTTTGAGCATTATTCGTTGCAGTAGTCACAGCAATTAATCAGTCAATGTTATAAAATAATCTCATAGAAAAAAAATTATTATCTATACTAGCGATTTGTGATGTTCGAGAATACTTATTGTCAGATGTCAAAACTAACTATAAAAGCAAACTTATTTATTAACTAATAACATTCGGAATGGCAAATAAAATTTAGTTTGCAAACATCAATTTTGTCATTATTATTCATATGAGTATTTTTGAATATACGTGATCGAGTTGGAAATAATTCAACTCAGTGAACACATCTAGACGGTCATACTTATTCAATTGAAAATTATTTTTTACATTTAACTGTTTATCCTTAACCGTTTTAGTTAATACAAATACTTATCGATTTTTTATACTAGTAGATACAAACTAAATTTTTCTTTTGATATTCAAGTGTATCAATCATTATTAATACATTATAATTATGAGTTGTATGATTTAACGTTCATAATACTTTGTAATTTTTAGGCCATTAAAAATATATTATTTTAATATATCTAACTTTATTTCTTCAATTTCAAAAAAATTTCTATTATCGAATAAATGTAGACCATTTTTTACTTCGTACTTTAATGTATTCTCCTATATATACAAATGCGTAACCAAAAATTTGTTCATTTGTGCTCCTATCAAATTTGCATGTTTCTCGTGCTTTTAAATATTTTTTTATGTTTTAAAAACTATGTAATAACTTAGCTTACGACAAGTGAGTACAATAAATAACCTAACACTTTGTAGAATAAACCTATGGAATACTACTAATACCAATATCGAGACCGAATCAAATAGGAACTATTCTTTTCTCATCAGAGCTTAAACCCAGTTTCGTCGCGTTAAAAAAACGGATACTGCGTAATATACTGCTGGGGTTTTCTAATCGGCAACAGTTTAACTCGTTCAACCGGAAATCAGCGATTTCCAAAAAATGCACTCTTCCCAAAACAAATCCGATTTCTTCGAATCTGCTAGGCCGTGCTGGAGAAGACGTTTTTTCCCGGGTGATTGGTGCGTATGTGCTGGTACAGGTTACCGCGCTGCTTGGTGCGATGAAGACAGTAGGGACACTTGAACTTCGGCTCCTTGCCGCACTCGTGGCGCGTGTGACGCAGCAAGGTGGCTCGGTGCTGGTAGCCCTTGCCGCAAACCTCGCAGCGATAGGGTAGTAGATGATCCTGTTGTTGTTGCTGCTGTTGCTGCTGCTGTTTGGCCATCCACATGGCCGCTGCAGCGAGGTTCTTCATCAGCGGCAGGTCTGGATAGCCGGCCGGCCTCATGGTGTTACGGGACGCTGGAAAAAAGGAGGAAATAACCTGGTTAGCGAGAGGTTTAAGTTGAGAGTGAGAATTTTTCAACGAGGTTTTAGAGATTGTATGCGGTACTAGAGGAGAAATATATTTTGTACAATTTTGTTTTTATTTGATAGGTAATACAATCCGTAAAATCTGTTGAGTTATTACTAATCGAAAAAAAGTTAAAAAGTAATTTTTCTCGGCACTACGTTGATGTACTGATCATAAGTAGTAATAACTTATGAGTATGAACGAGAATCAGTTTCTACCTTCGTATTCCACTGTACAAGCTGAGGCATGCTTTATTTATCATCTATTTTGTTTGTTACAAGCATCTATTTTTGTTCTTAATTTGTCCTCTAACTAAACTTTTATTCTTTTACTTGGTGCTAAGTTTAAATTTGCTTATCATAATAAATAAATAAAAAGAATAAGATAAATAAATTAATAAAACAATTATAAATACATTACCATTTTTTGTTGCATCATTTTATTTATTTACAAGTTTAGTTGTTACAAAATTTTAATTTTAAATGTTAAACATTTTTGGTAATAAAATAAAATAATTTTATTGGCCGAAATAATTATATTGGTTTATCAAAAGTACAAAAAAAAAATAATAATAAAGAAAAACAAATTTTTTTTATTTTGTTCAAAACAAAAACTTTGGCATGATTTGGAGTTTAACCGGAGACATTTCTATAATCTATACGTACACATAGTATTACATAAGCCACGTAACTTTCTGGTATCTTCAAGCATTTTCCCAATAACAAATCCATGATTTCGCACCTGATCACTCAAATACATTACCAAAACTTGAAAAACCCACTGTCTCTAATCAATAAAGCCAAACAGCAAATCAATCAAACCCGCACACGCCAATCATCTCCTCAACTCTCCCACACACTACTTGCACTCCCACATTCACGCAACACACATCCAGCCTCGTCAAAGCCATCACTTGCTCGGCTTATTCAGGTCGATGACGTAGACACTCTCGCCTCGATGCTTCATCCTGATGTGCCGGTAAATATGACTCCGCTGCTTCATCCTTATGCTACAGTAAGGACACTGCATCTTGGGCTCTTGGTTGCACTCGAGGTTAACGTGCCGCTTCAGGCACCACATGTGCATGTAGCTGCGGCCGCACTCGGCGCACTTATAGCGTTCCCCGTTGCCCCGATGGCCAGCACGTTTTCTCGTGCTCTCCGATGGGTAGATGAGATTCTGAGTCGAGGGGCCGATGCTGAACGGATCTAGAATGTCAAGGCAGTAGGGGGTTGGTTAGTCTGGGAGATGGTTTCGTTGGGGTTGTTACACTGAGCCGGAATCTGTTGACAATCAGGTACGATCTCGAACTGTTCGGGAGGTACTCTGGATTGTCAAAGATTTCGGAATGCACATGCGCTCTAATCGATTGACTTTTCGTTCGGTAGTCGGAATCGTTGGTTTGTTTTATATGTGTGATTGACATTTTATCACGGTTTATTATTAAAAAGTGTACGTAAGCAAATACTTGAAGCATTGAGAATACAAGTAAAATTGTATTAGAAACAGTTTTCGTTGAAAATAAAATTAAATAGAATATCAATAACGACATGACAATTACATTTACAGAATGGAAAAATAGTTTTCATTGTAGAAACAAAACAATAATAATTGAATCAGGTAAAAAGAGAAGTATTAAAAAATTCAATATTTATTTATTGAACTATAAATTGAAATTGCACTTCGTTTTTTTTTACAAGCAGACGTACTTAGATAAGTTTTTTTTTATTTAAATTACAAACCTAGAAAATTTTTTATATGAATAGTACCTATCTTTACATAGTAATAATAAATATTTAAAAAAGAAAAAAACAAAAAGAAATTTTATATCACATTATTAAATTACATTTTTAATTACGTCAATAATTTAACAATTTCATAGCGATAAATTTTCGTCAAATATTTATAATAAAAAAATTCGAATTAATATGGAAAGTGTGAAATTAGAAATTAAATCAAAACGATAATTTCAAAAGTATTCGTAATAATCTCAACACTTATAAAAATTTCAAAAATTCAGTCTCGCAATCAGAGTACGTAAACTCTTTTTCCCTCGTGCTTTCGCTTGATGTGCTCCCGGACGTGAGTCTGCTGCTTGGACTTGTAGCCACAGTAGGGACAACGAAACCTTGGCTCCAAGCCGCACTCGTAACTTTGATGTCGTTTTAAACTTTTGAAGAAAACGTAACCTTTTCCGCACTTTAAGCACACGTGGTTCTGACTTCTACCTGGCGGCCTTCGCTGATAAAATTCCTCGTGAACATAGCCTGGCACTAACCTCGGCACTGCAACCAGTAAGCAGAATAACCCCAAGAGGTCTTGGTTATTACAATGATTTTTTGTTCATAAGCTTAAGATATTGGAAGGATGAAAAGTGCAGAGTTAGAATAATTCCAGATTTTCTTTATCTTGAGATAAAGTAAAATATATTTTCATTTTTAAAGAACAATGTTTTTAACAGTTCTCCATTAATTGAATTAATTTAAGTAATCTTAATTAATAATACGCGATATTAATTATGTTACTGCTAGTTGATAATTCTTAAGTACATTTTAAAGTACGATATAAAAATTGAACATTTTATTTTTATTTATCGGTAAAATGTTAGTATATTTCTTTAAGAATCGCAATAAGTACATGTAATCACGTCATATATGAGAAAAAAAAAGAATTTAAATTTCTAAAAGTATTAATATTAAAGTAGTAAAACTGCAAACTTATATGAACTAATAATTATATTGTAAATACATTGCACACATAAAGTTTCAAATAAAACATTAAAATAATAGTTTTTAATGTCACATACTCTGCAAGTTATATCACACAAAAATTTCTATCTCTTTCAAACTGAATAATTTCATATTTTCTGAGTTTTAATATATTAGATGATAAATACATTTATATTTAATAAAAATATCTATTATAAAGTAAATCGATTAAATTACAGGTCCTAAAGTTGTAAACACAATACCGACTAGTTTACTATAAAATATGACTAGATATCCAAGCATATTTTTCAACATTTCGCTAGCTATCACATGATCCGCAAAACCAATGCTTCAAAGCCTTCCCCAAAAAGAAAACAAAACGTATATTCCTCCTCAACTGCTCCCCCTCAAAATCAAAAACTACATATTTCTGCAAATCGCAATGCCGTTTACAATCCTTCGAATCTCAACTAATCAACCGCGCTGATTAATCGCTCTTATCCAGATCCTCAACGTTGACGAAGCAAACCTTCTGGCCTGGATGCTTCTTCCTGATGTGCGAATAGACCTGCGAGGTCTGTTTGCTCCTGAGCTCGCAGTAGGGACACTTGTAGCGCGGCTCGAAGCCGCATTCGTACTTGAAATGTCGATTGCAGTTGCTCTTCAACGTGAAGCCACGGTGACACTTCGGACAGTAGTGTTGCTTCTCGCGCCATTGTGGACCTCGGGCGAAGGATCGCTTGAGGTTGACGCCAACGCTGTCCACGAAACCCATTAAAAAGTCACTTCCTGTAGTCATTAGTGGGTCTGCGAACAGAAGCATGATTGGTTTGATTAGAAGGGTGAGATTGGGACGCTGGTTTGTCGTTGTTTAGCTTGGCGTGAAGGACACACGGACAGTATTGGTTAGTGATCACAAAAAAAAGACATGGTGCAGCGAGTTGGCGATGTTGATTATTGTTCTTACGGCGTTGGGGACGTACCAGGAGTGCGAGTGATGATATTCGGTTGTTTTGAATGGAGGTAAATATTTTAGTGGAATTAATTGATGTTTTGTATTAAAAAAATTTTGAACTTCTTTCCTAAATCAATACTTATACAGTCACTTGTGGTAAATTCAATATTAAATGAAAAAAGGGATTCAAACAATACAGCAATAATACAGCTATTTTTACTTTTGTAAGATTTTGAAAAATCACATGCCAATTAGGTATTTGCTGGCTAAGAGTATTAATACAAAGCTACATATTAATTTGTTATTAAAATTAATGCAAATAAAAAGCGCTTTCAATACTGTAAATGAATAAACAGGACATTGTAAGTCTTATTGAATAATCATAAAAAACTCAAAGTATAATATTCAATACATTTTATTCGCTTTTTTAGTTAATAGAAAGACACACGGTATGAGTTACCTAAAAAAATTCAAAACCTCAATTGCTTTATTAAATATATCACATGAATAAGTGTATACAAGATCGAAGATGACATTTCTTAACACGAATTATTACTATTTGGTAATTTTAGGTTTCGAAATGTAAAACAAACACCATAACATTGATTTTCGACTAATAAATATTCAACTAGTTAAAAATATCAAAAAAAATCTTTTAAAAATCTATTAATATATGAATATATAAATAAAAGCATATATTAAGAATATCCACAACCTTGCATTAAAAACAAAACCGTACACATTTCTTATAGTATTACATAACATTTTATAAATAAAAAATTGAAGATTAAACATAACATAGTGATTTGATGATCTAGAATCATATCTAACCAGTATAAATCACGTTTGCAAGGTACTAATATTAAACAATTTATAAATTTTTTAATTGTCTCTTTAAGAAACAAGAATTAATAATAAGTATATGAATCAGTCTACCCTTTATCACTGTTCGCTTACTTGAGTAAACGTATTTGTAGTTTAAGTATCTTCATATTTTTACCTTGAAATTATCAAGAATATTTTGTATAACAAAAAGGAGTTCAGTTTGTATAATTTTACGAGTACATACAAACCTAATCGAGTAATTAAGTATTAGAAACCATATTCAGTCTCTTATTTCTGCATGGTCCTTTGCTAACTTCACAATCACGTCACTACTTTCCTTTTTATTAACATTCTATTACACAGTAAATATCCTCTGATTTGAGAAAAACCGTTTCCTTCAAAAAAGCAAGATTTTACAAAAAGTTTCACGAAAAAGTCCATCTAAAGGTCAATTCGTTGTCTCATCACTCGTCGTACTTCAAATGAACAACATAGACACGTTGTCCGACGTGCCTAGTTCTAATGTGCGACATGACATTCGAGGTCTGCTTGCTTCGGAATTCGCAGTACGGACACTGGAACCTTGGTTGTTGTCCGCATTCGTACTTTAAGTGACGCGTCATGTTGCCCTTGACGGTGAAGCTGCGCGAACATTTCGGACAGCCGAAGGGCTTGCTTTGGAGCGCGAGTTTCTGCTGAGCCACGAGGTTGGCTTTCGTCGTTTGCTGATTGTAAAACTCGCTTGGCTGCGTTGTGTTGTTGGTTTGGTTGACGATCGGTGGGGCTGACAGGGCGGATGGTTCGGTTTCGGTTGATTCGCTGCTGCAGGTCGATGAAGGCTGTTGAAGAACGAAGTTGAGGTCCAGCTGCGGCACGAAGAAACCTGGAAAAAGGAAATGAATTCATTGGTCAGTGAGGCGTCAGGTTTTTGGTAAGTTATCATTATTGTTGCTGATACGTAAGTGGTTTATAAAAAATATAATGTACTGTTTGTTGTAGAGATTTAGTATTTTTATATTTTTAAAGAATTTTGATATTTGTGTATTTTATTATTTTGCACATATTTTCTTGGAGATTGATAAACTGCTAATGATTAGGCACTAAACGATTATGTATAGTTGTCATTTACTTAATTTATTTTTATTTTATCACTTTCGCGTTTCCAAGAATTAAAGCATAGGTATAATGGCGTTACAATCAGGCGAAAGCTCGTCAAGTACATTAATTTCTTTTGCTATGTACAATTCTAATACTAAAAGAAAAAATAACAAATAGTAAAGAGCTTATAAAATTTTCACAATTCAAACTACCCAAAATTATACATTCAAGAATGCAAACGTAATTATTTAATGTACAACATTACATCGCAAAATATTTTTCTTTTAATTAAATAATTATAAAAATAATATGTAAATATCAATGAAATTATGTATGAAAAATAGAACCGAAGAAATATCAAAGCTATCTTATTATTATCGTCACATTTATGATTCTGCAATTTATTAGTAGAAGTCAGGTAAAGTGCGCCACAGCTTTAGCAGAGAACTTGATGTCACTCCATCTTCGTTTGATGTATAAACTGCTGTTGCATTTGACTCTTTGAATAACTGAAACATGAAATATCAAAGATGCAAAAAGGTTCTGCAATTCCAAAAATGTTGCCCCATCACCTTGGACGATGACAATCACATTTTAAAAATACATCAACATAGCGTAGTAGATAATTTTAGATAGGGAATTGTTTTTGTTAAAAATTATTATGGTTAACATAAATATAATAAATAATTTGTATTTTTAAATAAATAATTTTATTTCGCATGTACTTACAATCATATTTACATACTGAAAACTTCAGAACTTTTCAAACAAAAAATATTATTATAGTATTAAACTTGTATTGATTATATAAATTATCATTACAAAACACTTGACTAGAAACTTAAAATCAAATATATTGATAAATTTGGTATGTTTTGGAACTTTTCTTTAATTGAAAAGATGACAAGCTACCTTAAAATATTAAACTTCTTTGACTGAGAAATGTAGGTAAATTAGTTATGAAGATGTAATAATGTCTCTTTTACTTTTGGAAGTAATCAATATCACTTTGTATACTTCAAAGATTCTTTCACAATTTTAAAAATAAACCCAATCAACTAATTATTCAAACGAAAAATAACCTAAACTAATATTGCTGAAACAAACAATGCCAGTCGAGGCCAATTTTTAAAAATGATTCACATCATTATTTTCAAAAATCCAGCCAATCATCAAACTATCTAGACTGGGTATCGTTTCCTATCAACATCCCCAACTTTTCAATCAGCCCTGTAATCCCGCCTGGTGAGCTTCATGTTCGTGGCGATATCGATGCAGTACATCTCTCGATTAGGATGGAAGGATCTAATGTGGGTCCACGCGTGGGTGCGCTGTCTCAGATGGATCTTGCAGTAGGGACACTCAAAGCGCTGAGGCGTACCACACTCGTACTTAAAGTGCCGGATCATGTGACTGCGATGTTTATAAGTGCGGAAACAGCGTGGACATGGATGACGCGTCTCGTCTACAACACCAAATGCATCACCGACGTTTGACCAGTTTTTGTAGGAGATGCCTGTAAAAGAGAAATTGGGATAATGGTTAGTGGAAGATCTTACGTGGACTCGTTGTTTTTTCTGATGAAAAACGTTTCGTACGTTTGGATAAACTCAAAGTGATACGAAATGTTTTTCGTTATGTCGATTGTAAATTTAGATCAATCGTTAGCAATAAAAAATGTTTTAACAAAGTAAGTATTACCAATGTATTTTCAATCTTCATAAGATAGCATGCATGATTCGACGTTCAGTTGAAAGCCATTCTCTCAATCGGGATATTTGGAAAACAGGTACTGCAAAATGTTTACAGGCAGAGCTCTTAGTTAGAGTAACAAAAACTTTTGTGTCTACACTAAGATTATCTTAACTCTTTCAATTAAAAAGTATCGATTTGTTTGTTTTACAAAAGCGAACACGTTTATTCAATAGATAATACATTGCTTGGTTCTAAATTCAAAATTTACAAATTTAATAACTTTTTCCTTTAACTGGATATTTACAACACTCTAAACGTAGTTACAAACAAGCTTTAAAAAATATTACTCGAAAAATATTCTTTAATTTATCATTTCGGATTGTCCGTTAACACAAAGTTTCACGTTTCCACCATGAATAAAGCTTCTCCCCAGTGGCTCAGCACGTGGTTAACTCTTCACGATTCCATAAACAATAAGGCAATTGTGTCTCAGGGAATTCTCCTTTGCATCAATTATCAGTGCTGCAACGACAAGTCGATGTAGCAGACGGTCTGGTTGGGATGTTTGCCACGTATGTGCCGGTATATGTGATCCTTGCGCTTATTACGGAAATGACAATGCGGACAGGCGTACTTGAGAGCGCCGACGTCGTTGAGGTTTGGACTGCCGTATTTTGCGGTCACCATACACGAGGCCGCCACTCCCCAGTCTGCAAAAGAAACAAACGGAATACGCTCGTATTATAAACGAGAAAATCGTGTCGAATAATGCGATACAGCTCTTTTAAAGTTAATGGTTATGGAGAGGCGTTGATTATGAATGAGGTGGATTAATGGTTAATGAAAGTGTTAAGAATTTTTTTAAATAAAAAAATGAGTTAATGCTTGTCTATGAAACTTACTTTATTTGGATATACGGATAGATTTTATTTTATAGTACACTGGAAAATAGTATGGTCTTTATTTGGCATATAAATTAACATTTTCTCTGAAAATCTAATTACAATTGCTTTGCAATTTATTTTTTCCAGACTTACATTACAGAATATTATTCGTTGATTAACATATTGATAATCTTAAATTCCAGATTATTATTAATTGTTATCTTTTTACATGAAAAGATACTATATCTATTCCACTTTTTCTTTGATTATATTTATTTAAAAATTGTAAAAATTAAAAAAACTTTTGGCTTAATTAACATAAAAATTAATCAAAAATGACCATATCTTGATACTTATTTCTTTTAATGACCTGTAAAATAAAAACCTAAAAACTTAATAATATCGATTACATCGATCCTTTCCTAATCGAAACAAAACGACTTAAAAAATAAAAATTTGTACAGAAAAATATTTAAAAAATAATAAACTTCTTAAAAACTCGATCAACATTACACATCTCCACCCAGCACAACCACAGTCAACAAAAATCACAAAATCGTCCGAGACCTTCCAGCATCGATCAAGAGCTCTCATAAGTACCAGCACTAAAATCGCCCAACAAATCATCGAGGAGCTTATTTCACTTTTTCCTTCGAATCCTGCTGTAAATCTACGACGTAAACGGGTTTGTCATGATGAGAAGTCTTGATGTGCGAATAGACATGCGGCCGATGCTTGGCCACATAGTCACAGTGGGGACACTGGAACCTAGGCGGCTTGCCGCATTCGTAGGTTAAGTGACGGTGCAGGCCACGATACCACTTGTAGGACTTGCCGCAGTTGATGCAGAAGTAGCTGCCAGGGTCCCGATGCACGGAGTACTGCAATTTGGACTTCTGGCATTCTGAAAGCAAGTTTAGCGAGCTTGGTTAGTGAGGTTCAGAGAGAGCTGGGTGATATACATTCAGTGGTGGGTGGGGTGAAGTGAAGTGGAGTTTTGGGAGCTAATGTTGGGTGGGAAAGACGTTTATATTTGTATTTGTACTTGGGATTGGTGGAATATTTTTGGGGAGAAAGAATGAGATAGTGGTTGAGTAATGCAATTATGGTTGAAGTATCTAAAGTAAGATTAGAAAATGAATTGGGGATTGTGTGATGTAATGTTGGTTGTGCAACAATTAGCGAAGCAACAAGATGGATTTATTACTTACGTATTTTATGGGAATCTGCATTAATAGTTCAAAATAGATAGAAGAAAATTTATGGAACGTATGGAAGATATATTCGTGAATGAATACAACTTTCTAAACAAAAAAAATGTTTAAAATATATATTTATACAAGTTCAAATCAAACACAAAGAAAATTGAGGTCTTACTTTGTATAAGTTGACTACAGGAATTAGTAAAAATATATATTGTAATGCAATAATGTTAAAGTAATTATTTAAAATTTTTCTATATTTTTTTTCTAACATAAAAAAGAAAAAATTTTATTTATAAATCATTTTCTAAAAATTATTTGAATTTACATCTTTTGACTAAAATAATCTCCACTCAACACAACCACAGTCAAAAAATCACATAATAAGATCATATTCTTTGGATGATTTCTTGGAGCTGTAAAAGAAAATTTTTTTATTTATGAACTATTTGAGTTACTTTTAAATCAAGATTAAAAAAAAGAGTTACAGAAAATAATATACTTTAAAAAAAGTAACTGTATTTAAAAAATAAGATAACCCTAATTTATTGTAAACGCTGGATGAAGTAAACAAAAATATATTAAATTTGTCTGTATACTTTTTATTAAAATTATTTTTGACAAAAATATTTAATTTCCTTGTTTATAACAAATTGTCTAGAACTGATTTATCTAATATTATTTTTTAATTTCATTATGAAATAGCCTAAAATTCAGCTGCTGAAAAATAATTAACTTAACATAGGAACTTTTTCATATTTTAATGTCCGCTTTAATTTTGTAAATATATTCAATCGCTATCAAAATGAGATTCAATTTCAATAACCTTTGAATTACTTGGAAATATCTACAAAATTATTTATTCATAGTAATATTTTGGTTATTCAAAGTAACTTTATAAATTCTCAAGCATTTTTTATACAAATTCATTTCGTAAATATTTCATACCCATACTTTACCACCTATAAACAATACAAGCCATAAATCCTGAATTCGATAGTGTGCGATCAAGAGAAAAACCGTAATAATAAATTTCCATGTGCATTAATTGCATGAAAAAATTAATTTAAATATATTGACTAGGAATGTGGTTACAAAACATATTTTAAAGTTAAAAATTAAATAGTACATTTGGAATAGTAGTTTAACACACCCGTTAATAATATATTTTTCCGATTTTATACGGAATAACAAAATAATTCGTTCTGATGAACATTAAATATTAAGCACATTTTGAGATCAAATACCATTTAAAAATTTTAAAATCGTCCCACGAAGTAACCGACTTTTTAAGAAATATTAAATCTCTGCAAAAGCCTGCGGTAACTTTTCTAACATCTGTTAAAAAACCGTTAAGCTAAGTTAATAGTTGACAAAGCCAGTTCATTTTCTGTATAAAATTGATCAATCGATTGCAAACTCTTGCACAGACCTAACAAACACTCTTAAAAATCCTACGTAAAATACAAGAAAAAACTTCGCCCACGATCACTAAACTGTCTATCTCACATACAAAAGAAAGAAAAACAAAAAACAGCTGATCCAGCTTCAGAGCACCCTGAACTTATTCAGCCACTCTGATTCATAACTCAACCGGACTTCTCCAAATCTAACGCATAAACGACGCTGGTCTTATGAGCCGCCTTGATGTGAGTGTAGACATGGGGCCGCTGCTTGGCCACGTAGTCGCAGTGGGGACAGCGGAACCTGGGTGCCTTGCCACATTCATAGGTGCGGTGCCTGTAGAGGCCGCTGTACCACTTGTAGGCCTTGCCGCAGGTCTCGCAGACGAACTTGCCGCGCTCGCGGTAAATAGAGCCGGGCCTGTCCAGCTGGTACTGGTCTAGAGCTGAGACAGAAAGCAGAGGGAAGCGATAGTTCAGTTGGTTAATTCTGGCTTTTTTCTTGGGTGTTCAGGGAAATCGTGAGCGTGTTGGAAGCCCCGGGGATTGGGTGACATGTCGGCAAGTGTGTGGATTGTACAGTAAAGGCAGTGTGAGTGGTTTTTTTTTTAATTAATATGATTTTTTTTACTGTGCGTGTATTATAATTTCAAAAATTTAGTTTGGTATAGTTGTGTGTGATTTTTGTTATGCAGAGTGATTGGTTTCCAATATTGAGGGTAGCATGAGTTTCACCTTAGCGTGCTGTAGTAATAGCTGTGCATTTATTTATTTTTTTTTTTTTTCACCATTTATGAAAATCGCTGAAGGATTATTACAAATTGTTGTTTCGAGGTCTTTAGTTCAAATGATAATTGAATGATTGAAGGAAATTGTTCAAACAAAAAATTAAACTAATAACCTTTTAATCAAATGTTATTTACCAATATCTACAAAATTTGTATACCTGGAATATTAAAAAATTAAATGTTTAGGTGGATAAAGTAATTTACAATGTATAGTGTTCAAATTCAATTCATTTTTATAGCAATATTTTACAGATTAACATTGAATTTGGTATATTACAATCATAAGTACAAGCTTTTTGTACACAAAATAAAATATAGTCGAACGAAAAATATAAAAGATTGTCTAAAATCTAATCAAGAATATTTGAAAATATTTAAAATTCCAAAAAAAATTTGATTTATAACGTCTTTTGTCAACACATTGAACTTACAACCCAAGATTCATATTTGATGCGAATAATGAAATTGTCACTGAAATTGTTACACAAACACGATATACTTTAATTTTCTACAAAATTATTCAACTCTATACGCACAACGCGATACAATAGATACTGGATATAGATCGAAAAAAAATCATCGTTTAGTAAAAATGATACAACTAATCGTAAGCAATTGCGAATCCTTATAAAAATACGCAACATAAAAAAAAATCAGTAAAATGATTCAGTAATAAAATTCGATAATTCCATTTTGTCACGTTCTTTCCGTTTCATGCATCGTAGAAACTAAAGAATAAACTTAAAAAGAAATCTTTGTGCAAGACTTGTCAATCCATTCACACGCACACTCGCAAATAAAAAAAAAACAAGGTAAAAAAAGTACTGTCCCTCGCAAACACGCCTCAGTCAAAAATGCTACGCAAACCAGTAGGAAGAAAAACAGATTACAGCGCGTGCTCATTCGGACTTGACGACCTGGTCGTTCATGACGAAGGACGGCTTCTCCTGGGGATGGACGCGCCTGATGTGGGCGTAAATGTTGTGTGCATAGCGCGATACATAATCGCAGTGCGGGCACTTGTACATAGGTGGCTTGCCGCACACGTGCCGGAAGTGCTTGAACATGTTGGCCTTGTTGGTGTAGCGGTGATTGCAGCGTGGACAGTAATAGAAACGCTGCATCGCCGATGATGCCGGTTGATCCGTTGACCGGTGAAATCGGGGTGACTGAACGTTGGTGGAACTCGAGGGCTTCCAGTAGCCTGAAAAAGACAATTGGACGGCTGGTTAGAGATGGAGAGCTAAAGAAGTGGGTGGGGTTGTGGCGCGATTTTTTGTGACGAGCTGTTGAGGAAAGATTAGAGTACTCGGGTCATCGATCGAGGCATTCGGATTATTGGGGAAGAAACAAATAATTGAAGCATCCAGATGTGTTGTGGGTTTTGGTCATTGCGGGTAAACTCGGTTAAGGAAAGTTAATTATTAAGAAGTCGTAATGGTAGGAAATGAACAATCGTTTATTCGTGAGTTATACAATCGAAGGTGTAAAAAATTCTGTGTTAAACTAGGAAAACCAAACGTCTTTTGGAATTTAATTTATCGCTGGAAAATAAATTCATTTATGAGATAATTATAATCTAGCTAATGTACAGAGACTCGCTGTTAAATCACAGTCACTTGTTAATAATGCAAATCCATTTATTCAAACGATATTTTAGAGATAATATTATAAAAATATTTTTACATTTTCTCTTTTTAGATCTATTATTGATACAACAGCAAAATCATGCTTAATGTATTGTTTGATCTCTGTAGGAACTATCAGTGCGGTATTTCTTTTTTATTATGAATAAATAAAATAAATACTTATACTATGCAAATGCATGCAAGTAACGCTGCAATTAATTTGATCTTTCAAAAACGCTTTTGTTCAATCGATTCAAAATCTCTTGATAATATTAGGTTTCAGCTTCGCGTGATGCTTGCGCAGATGAGAGTGAATATTCTGGATGTACTTGGAAAGATAGTCACAGTAGCCACATTTGTATCTGGGCGGCTGGCCGCACTCGTGCCTCAAGTGCCTCATCATGTTGGCCTTTTCGGAGTAACCATGATTGCACTGCGGACAAACGTAGATCTTGTTTAATTGTCGAGTCAACTGAGTAGATTTCATCGTGTAGTCCATATCTGCAAAAGGCAAAAGTTTTCTTTAGTTAGTAAGGGGTTTAAACGAATTTTGTTCTTATACGGCTTGAAGTATTGCCTAATTGACGATGGCTTTTAACTGAGTTGTAGGATGAAACAATATTTTGAATTTTCATTACTTATTTGCTAGAAATTTAGAAGTCCTAAAGTGTGAATCTCACATGTTATTGCATAAAAGTAGGAAACAATTGTCACTTCAGAAAAAATTATGAAACTCATTTAAACTTATAAATACTAAAATACTTTTATAAAATGTTGTTTTATATCGTTTGACTTGTAGAATAATTAAATTAAAATTTATTAAAAAAAAATTTCTCAAATTATCTTATTTTTTTCGAAAATATGTAATAATTATTCATTTTTATTTTTCACTTTTGTTACCTGATTTATCAAAAGTATTAATTTATGATTTTCTAGCAAGTAAATAATATTCTATAATAATCGAAACTCACCCTAGTTTTGAACAATTGTTAGTGACAGACAATTACCATTGTTTTGAAAAAGAACAGACTTAGAGCATGCGAATCAATACTAATGGCTCCGAAGCAAACAGATAGACCATCAGTTACTTATTGAATCAAGTCATCATTATTCCAACCAAAATTTAAGGGTACCAAAAGCATAATTATACTAATTCTAAATCAAAAACTTTTTAATGATTTATTTGCAAAACATAATAATTATAATATTAAGAAACATTGTGTGACTTTCCAAATTAGTAACAAGTACTTACCAAAAACGATTACTTAAACAGATTAAAATTGAACGAAAATAAGTTAAGTGATAATCTCATGAATATTTTGAAAGCTTTATTTTTATTTTAATTTACATATATTTATTCTAATCTTTTTTTAATACATTTTAAGATATATATTTCTAACTTACTTTAGAATAACCATAACAATCGAGATTTCATCAAGCATTATCCTTTAGTTTCCTATTTGTTAAGTGATAACACTATTTATAGCAGATCTGCATGTACAATAAATACTTTTGATTTTCCTTGTTACTCGCAAAAAACGAATAATGGAAATGTATAAACATAAATATATTATAAAAATTATATAAAATTCAATTTATTTGTATATATTTACTTTAATCAAATATCTCAATTGATTAAGACTTTCTCACTACTAGAAAGGAAAAGCATTAGAGACTAGAATAATTGGCTTTTACACAATCACAACTTATTTTAAATTAAGATTTATTTTTACGTAATCAAATTATTTAAAAGATTCTGTTCTGTGTAACCAGACTAAAAATAATGAGCTTTTTCGGTATTTGAGAAGTTGTTACAGAAAATGTTACACTTGAGCCGAAAAATCAAAACTATGATTTAAAAAATTCTGCGTTTGATAGATAAGCGAATAAAATAATTAAATACTGACTGTATTGACTGCGAACATTTGTCAGGTATAATAACACAGCTCCAAAAAATAAAGCACCATAAAATGATAGTTTCTGGCTAAAGCTAATTTAATCCATTATACTTATTTTGGCGCAACATATACGATGACCATAATTGAAAAATAGTAAAATTTTTAATCTATAATAAATGTGTAATGACAGCGAGCAATAAATATTAATATCTATACTTTCTTTACTTTACGCATAATAAATATAAGTAATATCTTTAACGACTAATTGAACACGTTATAGATTTCGGAAAATCTTGAGTCAATTGGACGAAGTGCACGCTTCTTAACGGGTGGAACAGTACTGAACTTCCCCTGCCGATTCCGTCAGCAAAAAACTACTACTTCAATCCGAACCCTCAGCAGCCTCAATTTTGAGCATGCTCACTCCTAACCACAATAAGTCTATGATCCCGAGGCGAGCTCATCGCTACTGTCTCATCGATCGCTGATAGAAGCAAAGAGCTTAATCGCGTGGGGTATCTTGCCGTCGTGCCTGGACCTCACGTGCCGGTAGATGTTGGACGAGCAGGAGGCCAGGGCATCGCAGTACGGACACTTGTAGCGATGTCCCTTGCCGCAGAAGTAGCGCAGGTGGCGGGTGATGGTGGTCTTCTGGCTGAAGCGACGCTGGCAGGTCAGGCACTCGTAGCACTTGCGCTCGTTTGGATGGACCTTGTAGGTGCCCAGGTGTGGGTAGTCGCTGGTCTGGCGACGCTGCTGATGATGGAACTGCGGCCAGGAGGACTTGGACTCGCCTGTAAAAGAGGAACGCAGAAGGGCCATCGTCAGTGGATCGTTGATAGAGTGGCTGCTTTCGCTCGTAGGGTGGTTGCAGGTTTTGATTTTTGGTATACGTGAGAGAGGAGGATGAGGCAGCACCATGCAATGTTCTAGTTTGCTCGATTGTTCATTGCAGTGCTAGGTTGTTACAGAGGTTGTGGAATACTACTGGAGGATGTGTCACTTTGCGGTGGTTAACTAGGTTCTGTATCGGTGGAGCTGGTATTGTTGTCGGAGAATTATGTGTATATATTTGTAGTTTACGTTGTGAAGCTAGAAGCTCTGAGATAAAATATAAATCTATCCACTTAGACGGTTAGTTTCCTCAAGCACATAAATAATTGTTACCAATATTACTCTTTAAGAACATTATTTTCAAAAAGGAAAAGTTCACAATTCAAACAAGTGTTAAGCGGCATTCAGTAGACGGTAAACTCGATATGAAACGTTTATTGTCATCATCGGTTTCTTATTACAAGCTAACAGTTCAGAATCCAGCATCATCGATTCCACGTTGATCCCTTGATCAGAACATCTTGGCAACGATGACGGGCATCTGAGGATGCCACCTTTTGATGTGCCGGTGAATGTTGGAGGAGGAGTTGTCACGTTTTGGGCAGTAGGAGCAGCCGTAGCGAGGTGGACGATTGGAACACTTGTGCCTGCGCAGGTCGTAGAGCCGACCAAAGCCAATCTGGCACTTGCTGCAGAAGAACCTTGTCACGAGGTGTGAACGATTCTGACCGGACTTGAATAAATCTGAAAGAGTTAAGAAATTTGTTAGTTGATTGTCTACGGTGGGTGAAAACGTGCTTGCTTCGATTGAAGCGAGCGAACTAAAGATATTGCGATTGAAACATAAAGATAGCTGCGGTCGGTAAACGATTTTCAGAGCGTCAGGAAAAAGTCAATTTCTTGATCAGATTGCTTATTTCTTAAGCTTTGCGAAGTATACTTACGAAGTCGCTTTGTTTGCATGCAATAAATTTATGAGAGTGTTTAAAAATGATTGAACCTAATTGGCTTTTGAATTTTTAACGGGGAATGTAATAGAATTAAAAATTATGATATAAATACAAATTGATGATAATAATAACACGATACTGTAAATGCATATTTCATATTTTATTAAGATTATGGTTACTTTTTTCTGTACATTTGTAAATGCATTTTTCATAATATATTAAACAAGAATCTCCAAGATTCTTACTATTTTGATGAAATGTAGGAACTCGTTTAGCAGCAATTTCATTAAAACTTAGAATATTCTTTGAGACATTGGTATTTCTTCTGTTTACTGCAATTTTACAACTCTAGGAAGACTGTAATTGTCATTCCATGTCTCTAATTCTTAAAAAAATCAAATAAATAAATTAAATTATATATGTACCCTAAAATAAATACAATACAATCTAATAAAATGTGCTAATGTGCTATTCACTTTAAATTTACATTGCTTTGGAAATAATTTCACGATTCTTAATAAAAATGTTTCAGTCGCAGTAGTTTATAAATACAATGTAATTATTTACATAATAGAGTATCATTATCACTATCGAAATAATATTATTTGAAAATGTAGATGTTTTTTAACTGCTTCTAATCATAAACTCATAACAAATAATAATTTTCAAAATTTAATTTTTAATCGAACATTAAATCAAAACAAACCTATGTTTTATGTAATATATTTACACGAATACATTTTTCAAGCTATGTATAGCAATCAGAATTTTTGGCATTTTTAAATTAAAATTAAGGCTTACAATAGTTCATCGATTAATTATAACCATACAAAAGAAAATAAATAAAAAAAGAAATACAAAAGAACGAGGAAACCCCCTGAACACGCTCAGTTCCTTTGAACCTTGACGGGCAGCCCATCGTGCTTCATCCTCACGTGCTTGTAAATATTCGACGAGCACTTGTCCCTCTTGCCGCAGTAGGGACACTTGAACCTCGGCTCCTTACCGCAGTCGTATTTCATGTGTGTCATCAGGGTCTTCTTGTACGTGTAGCCAGCGTTGCAGCGTGGACAGTGATAGGTGGCTGGTTTGCCGCCCGGCCAAATCGGTCCCTCCTCAGGCTGAAGATGCTGCCGATGATGCATCTCGTGATCCGAATTCGAGCTCAACACGTCGATGAAGTCCGTGCGGTAGGCCGGATATCGACCTGTGAACAGCCAAGCGGATGGTTTGATTAGAGCGATGGGTTCCCGGGTGGTTTTAGTTTGCGTGTGTAATCAAACGAGAAAGAGAGAAAGAACAAAAGGTAAAGCGATCAAGCAAAATGGGGAAAAATAATCAAAATGGTTGAAGAAAGAAAAAGGTCTTACCAAGGGTCAGAGTATGATCTGGCCGGGATGGATGATTCGGAGTTGCTAAAATGAGTGTTTGCGAAATCAAGATTACTAGGCAGTGTTGAGGAAACTCTTTCGTTTATTACTCTGATTTCGCTGAACAATACCCTCGTGTCGTCAATCTATGGGTCTACTCTCAGGCACTTTTTACAAGTTGGTTTTCAATTGTTTGGTTAAACGCTAACTAAATATAATACGCTGGGTTCTAATAACTACTAGTTGTCAATAAATATATAAGTAAAATAGTAAATGTACTAAATTCATTATGGCTATTAGTAACAGAAAGGATCACTAATGTGTATACTCATTTGGTATACCGAAACAAAATTAAGAACAATAATATTTTCTTAATTACAGACCATTTGTTTGAATCATTACATAAAGGAAAACCTGAACAATTGCATCAAACATCTTCATACATCGGAAAAGAACAGAAATAATCTTACAAAACAATTACGAAACAATCCTAATACAGCAGCACCAAAATTCGCTCAATTTCATTCCATCAGTCTTTTATCACCATCTTAAAATAACACACAACCTCTCTACCAGACTCGCCGTACAAAAAACCAGACACTCAAAAAACAATCACATCTCCATCGTCTTTAACCCGTACACTTAATAAAACACATTCTCGATCCTCATCCCGTGCTGCTTGTGCATTCTGCGCACGTGCTTGTACATGTTGGAGGTGTACTTGGAGGAATAGCTGCAGTAGTTGCAGTGGTACTTGGGCTCGAGTTTGGCCGGGCCGGCAAGGCTCGGGTCGAACCTCTGCTGTTGCAGCTGAGGCTGGACTTCGCTGTGCGAGCGCATGTGGCAGGTGAGCGAGCGCGCGCTGGGGCAAAACTGCTCGCAGAGCGGGCAGCGGTACAGCTGAGGGCTCGGGCCGCCAGCCGGCTTGAAAGCTGAAAGACAAGAGAACAGTGGTAGACAGAGTTAGTTGGCTGATCCGTGATGATTGGTGGGATAGAAATAAAGAGAGTGAGCGAGAGCTACGTGGTTATCCGGAGAAAGAGTTTTCAGACGGAGAGATTTTGTCACAGCAGCCAGGGTTAATGAGATATTTGGAGGTGTAGATCAAGCTCATTCTTACTTGATGCGGAGCATGCATTGGATTTACGCTTGGAAAGTTTGATGTTGCGTCGAATTCTCATGGTTGCTCTGATGATTTGTAAATTTGGAAACAAGGATGTATGGTAAGATTTGGGATTTAAGAGCGTAAAAGTAACACACGTATAAGTATGGAAAAAGGGCGGCCATGTATTTAAATAGGAGTTACAAACTTACGCGTGTAATTTTTACGCGCTTGGGTTTGCTTGAATTAGACAGTTATTATATACACAATTTACATGGATTAATTATTACATCATGCTGATACGATCGAATCGACTTTTCTGTGATTCTGGAAACTTATCTCACCTGAAAGCACAAAAACTTAAAAAAACTTGTTAGACTTTAATAAAGGTAAAACAGCTGTAAGAATTCAATATAATAAATTATTAAGTTTATTAAAATAAACAACAGTATTTAAATGCAAGTTATTTATTCTTAACCATTTTATATTTTATAAAAAAAATTAAAATATTATTAGCTTAATGTATTCCTACCACAAAATAAGATTCACTTCGTGGATCATTATAATAGCGTAGGTAACTATATCGTTACAATAACGTAATATATTTTTGCTCTTTGTAACAGTTCAATGTAATATTTCAATGTTACATTATTAATTAGTTCAATACAACGAAGCTTAAATTAAAACTGATATCGCATGTAACAGAAGATTTATAAATACTGGAATTTAAATATAAGAGAAAAATAAAAAATTTGTCATGAATCGATCGTTTTGTTCATTTTAAACTTATAATTTTTTCTAACGAGATTGAAATATATCCTTAATAAGACTTAACTAAAAATGGCAATTAAGCACAGATACTTAAAAATATAAAAGACTACCGCATAGAAAAAAGATTATTATTAAATTCAATTAAAAACAGTTTTATCTAAACGAATACTCAAGTCATGTTCTAAAGATCACTTAATACTGTTCTCATGTTAACATTAATCCTAAGTAATAAAAAAAAAATCATTAACTCATAAGCAAAAAGTACCACATCACTTAACTTCAGAACCCTTAAAATCTCGCGATCAGTCTAATCTTTTACAAAATGAAAATTACAAAGACACAACTTCTTCAAAACAACCCCTCGTCTTCAACATCCTTAATACAGCTTATTCAGTGTCACAGCCTGTCCCGGATGCCGTAACCTCACGTGATTATAAATCGAGTGGGTCCATTTGCTGACGTGGCCGCAGTAGGGACACTGGTACCTAGGTGGAGTATCACCACACTCGTACTTGTAATGCCGATACATCGAGTAACTCTGGGAGAAGGACCGGTCCCGACATTTGGGACAGTGGTACTTGCCGGTTTTTGGGTTCAGCGAGGCCTTAATTATCCTGCGATTCTGCTGACGCTCCTGGATGTTGCGCCAAATGGTGCTCGTAGTGTCGGATGGCTTCTTCATTGGTAGGCCGACGCCTGTAACAGAGAAGCAGAGCCCAAAAGAGCTATGTTAGAGGATTTGCAAAGTGGGATTCATTGTTCATGCGACTATGTCGATGTATGTTCTTTGAGAATAATTTTTTTTTACTTGGGTATTGATAAATAGTTAATTTCGCTAAGATGTGAGATGGATAGAACCTCTTACCAGTTCCTTACCTATGCTAGTTTATCATGATGGTGCGCGTGTGAAGAGTATGGGGAATCGTATGGGAATTGCGGTTATTAAACTAGTGTTGGTAATAATGGGAAAACTTTATTTATCAAACAAAGTACGAACTACATCTTCGACGGCCTAAATACAAAACGCAACATTAACAATCGGCTACTTAAAGCTAAAAAGCGTTTATAAAAATAAAAAAAATGTTAATCAGATTTCTCGAAACGGTACTTCACTTTTCTAATCAAACAAAAAAAAAAATTCGCTGTTTCTCATCACAAAACAGTCTAACGATCAAACTCAAGAGTAATAGTCCGGGCTTCACCTTGCCCCTCTCACATCGGCATATCGACGCAATAAACCTTGCAGCCAGCGTGCTGCTTGCGCACATGCGGATAAACACTGAACGAGTACTTCGTGCTGTAGCTGCAGTACGGGCAACCATATCGCTTCCCTTCCAAGGGCTTCTTCTCATCCATTGTGTAATTTGGCCTGAGCAAAGTACTACCCCGTGGCCGTCCCCGTTTCGGCAGCCTCTCGGCTTTGCTCGCCTGGTCCAGGATGCCGACGATGTTTATGAATCCGGGAACGTTAGGGATCGGTTCGCCGTCGGACGAAAGCAGAGGCAGCATACTGGCCATACCGGCCGAGCTTACGGAAGTAATGAAGGGGACCTCGTTCTGAACGACGACCTTGGGCACCTCGATTTCCCTCCAGTTGGATTTGGCTTTCTCGTTGGCCGATGATGAACTTTTAGGGGGACTGCTCGGCAAGGGTTCGTCGATGATTTCGATCTCGATCTCTTCGCACGAATCGACTGTTGTTGAATCGGTTTGCTGGATTAGGTTGCCGGGGAGCTCGCCGATTACTTCTACGTGGAAATCGAGGGCTTTACCTGTGGGAGAGAAATAGAAGTTTTTGGATTAGTTGAGGCAGCTTGCAGGGAGAGAGTTTATTATGAACGAGAAACAAGGTGAGTTATTGAAAGGAGATGAAGTAAGTTGGGGTATTAAGAATTTTAACATCCAAGCGTGTGACATGTTAAGTTTTACTGGTTGGAAAGCTGATAATAAATAAATTGTGATTGCTTTTGCTTATGTTCACCAAAAATATTTATTGAGAATATAACGTTTCGTAGGAAAGTGATATTCTTTTTACAAGTTTACTGTAGCGCATTGATTAATCGTTAAATAATGATAGGTTCATTTTTGAGTATTTAATTTCTAAATACGGAACGAACTAAAGTGATAATGTAATAATGGCTAATGAAATCTAAAAGAAGATTATAAAGATAAACTAACCATGATAATCATTTTAAGTAATGATTAAAGATTCCATTGTAGCTTCCTTATTATTTTTGTTATCTTACAATTGCTCAGTTATAACAAAATTCAGGTCTTCAGTTTCTTAAACAACTAACTCTATGATATAAACACATTTTATTTTAGCTTTTTTTTATACATTTTGTAAAAAATCGTAAGTTATAATAGGATTTTATTTATAAAAATTAAAAAATTATATAAACGTATTAGTAATCTGTAAGTGATAATAGCCTTCGCAGTTTTAACACTGGCATTTTTCCAAAGATATTTAATCCAAATTTACCTATTTCAAGACAAAATTTGTCATGTGAAAGAAAAATGTTGCAACGTACAAAATTAAATTACTTCGAAAAACAGCTTTATTTACATGTAGTTTTAAGTCATTAATTTATTATATTTTATTTTAGTCCAGCACAAGTAAAGGTTTACTGAAATTTAATTAGGAACGATTAACTTAATCTTTTAGAGAAACATGAATCTTTGGTTTTCCTTGTACGTTAATAGAAAGACAAAAATCTGCTGTACCTGCTAAAGATAATTGAAATAATTACTCTAGTTAAGTTGCAATTTTACTGTACATTACAGAAAGCTGTAGAAATAATTATATAGAATGTGATGTAATACCTATTTCCTATCGAAAACACTTTCAACTTATTTTAGTCCTTATTTCGCAAACACAATTTTCAATAAGTTTAGAAAACGTATACTTGATCAATACAAAATTTTCAAAAGAAATATATACAAAAAAAAAAAATAACGTATATCAAATTCGTAAATCAGGCTTACAATGTAGTTGCACACAATCCTGTCTCAAAGAGCTGGTTAATCATCTTCAAAAATCTTTTTTTCTACTATCAATACAAAATTTTCAAAAGAAATATATACAAAAAAAAAATAACGTATATCAAATTATTAAGTCAGGCTTACAATGTAGTTGCATACCATTCTGTCTCAAAGAGCTGGTTAATCATCTTCAAAAACCTTTTTTTCTACTATCACAATTAAAACTAAAAGGCACACCCGTATTTTCCTCTGGCTTACAAAATTCCTTTCCCGAAACACCGAAAATCTTTCATTTGAAAAATACGTACTTTGTGAAAGCAGAAAACTCAATGAAACAAAACTAAACGCCACCCAGCAGACAACGACTAAAAACTGAAGTCAAAAATTCACATTTTGGCACTGAACTCACGACCCAAGCTCTCAGTAAAGCTTGATTAACGTGACCTGCTTATTCGGATGCACGCATCTGACGTGCTGATAGATGTTTGACGTCTTCTTGCTGACGAGGAGGCAGTAGGGGCACTTGAATCGCGGTGCTTTTCCGCACTCGTAGCGATAGTGGCCCAGCATTGTGTCTCGCCTGCTATAACCATTGTTGCACTTGGGACAATGATACTTTCCCGTTTGACTGTTGTACTGCTGCAGCCCGTCCGAGCCTTTGCCATGATGCTGTGGAGGTTTGTGCTGCTTCGTTTTCTTGTGGATGGGCCGCCTCCAGTCCGCCAGCATGTAGTTGTGATCTGGAACACAGGAAATAGACCAGACGGAGGTTAGAGTAGAGATTCGTGGCTGTTGATGTTTCGAGTTTTTTTTGCTTGTGAAAGGCTTACGTTAAAGCTTAGTAAGACACCGCAAACCATTTGGCTAATTTTTGAGAAATAGTTTTGGTAAGCATGCATTTGAAGGTTGAAGAGGATAGAAGGTTATACGTTGTAATTATTTTTAATAGAGAAAATTGGTACTTTTAAAATCAACTTCGAGATTGTTAACAAGAATAAGTTAATGAAACTAATAAAAATACGAATTTGAGAGTACTGTGAGTTCTTAATAGTGAAGGGATACTTGCCGTTCGACACACCACTTTCTTTCATGATGAAATATTAGAATATTTAATATATGTTTAAATTTAAATAAATTAATATCTTCTTAGGCATATTATGAGTTAAGGAAATTATAAAATAAAAGTAACAAAAACATTTAAGCTAAATATTAAATACTATTACTTTTGAACATATTAAAAAAATTTGTTTTGGGATTTGATAGATATTTTTGTAATAAAAAAAAACTATATGTATAATAAATTTTATTTGGTAAAATCCGAATGTATGTTTAATTTATAAATTTCTTTTTCAATTTTGGAAACCATATAAAAATACGTTTTATTAATCATTTGTCAAAAACTAAATCACTTACAATTTGATGTATTATCCAGAATTTCACACACATACAAGTAATTCTTAAGCTATTCTATTCTAATATTAAGAAAGAATGGTAAGACAAATTCTCACTACAAAAACTAATACACTAATATAATCAATACTGTTTGTTATTTCTTTTTCCAAAAATACTATAGAGATACAGTTCGTAATTTTTTCAGATTTATAATTGTTTATATTTTAGTTTAAGTTTTCATGTATTTGATCGTTGTTCATATTTTCTAAAAATAACGTAAATGACATTTTTATATACAATATGTACATAGCATGACTTTTTAATTTGACTCTGCTGTAGTGCGACAAAGTCTTTGAGAAACTTTACTTATTTTCCTTACTTAAATGACTTACTTAAGCTTAACTTTACTTACTTAAATGACTATCTTGTACATTTCATCAAGTTAAATAAGAATCATTTTCAGTCTCGACAACTCTGAAAAAAGTAAACTAACTTAATAAAGCGTGTCGCAAACTAGCGGCTTGGCGGGATGCCTATGCCTAATATGGTCTATCAAGTTGTACTTCTTCTTGCTAAGTTTGTCGCAGTAGGGACACTTAAAGCGCGGCGCCTGACCGCACTCGTAACGAAAATGACCAACCATCGTGTCACGCCTGGTGTATCCGTTGTTGCATTTAGGACAATGGTACTTGCCCGTTTGGCTATTGTAATTCTGCGAGTCGTTCAAGCTTTTTTTGTAACGCTGCCATTCCTGGTTGTCCAAGTTGTCTTTCTGATATTGTCGGTGGGATTTTTGCTGCTTGTTCATTTTGTAAGAGGGCGACTTCCAGTCCATCGGCATATATGTATCGTAATCTGCAACAGAAGAAAAATGCCAAATG
Organism: Eupelmus urozonus; assembly: GCA_900480035.1. NCBI lineage: Eukaryota > Metazoa > Arthropoda > Insecta > Hymenoptera > Eupelmidae > Eupelmus > Eupelmus urozonus. The sequence continues at coordinate 576 of UELX01000105.1, read as the reverse complement.
CAGATTAGAGATAAGATTCACGGTTTGAACAGTATTCTGTTTTTTCTTTTTGACAAACTTACTTTAAAGGCCATCGACATCACAAATCATTCGGCTGGTTTTCAGGAAATAAATTAAGTATGCATGCGTTTGGAGGATCGAAAGAAAAGGGCAGAACTGATTTCGAGCGAGTTGACTAAAGGAAACTAACATTTCTAAGTTATTAAACATGATATTTAATGAAGGATATTTTACTCTAGGATATATTAATGAAATTAAGAGAACTAGAACTTGCTGCTACAATTGTGGTTTAATTTCTTAATGTTAAGGAATACATATCATTAGGAATTATAACAACCTATAATAATTTTAAAATTTACAGTTATTTAATTTAAGTCTTCAGTAGAGTAATAAATATTCAAGGATAATACAACAAAAAATGTAATAATATCTATTAAAACTGTAAATAAACGTTTTTCCCGTACATTGAGAAAAAGGATTCCTTACATTTAAGAAATTGTAGCTTTGACGGACAAAAAGTGCGTACGCTTTACACTAAATTCAAGAATCTTTATATCTAAATCATATTTCTTAACT